>JABVXV010000120.1:0-48475 GCA_013365325.1 Dipetalonema caudispina | reverse complement strand
AAACAATGTACACTATTAAAGTGAAACAATTAAAACAATTTTGCTTCAATATTCTGCTAAGCGAAAGAAAATGAATAATTATATCCGAAATGTATTGAATTATATCGATGTATCATTTAACGAGACTATATCAAAAATGAATTTTAGCATGTTTAAGTTAAATTTTAGAGCTTTAAAATGAATTAATAGAATAAAATGAATAAATAAATAAAAAAATTTTCTGTACTCAAAATGTACTTTCACTTCAACACAAATGAATAAATGTATTTGTGTACTAATATTCATTTCAAATGAATAATAATTAATAATAATTTTCATTGAATGAAATTTGTTAGAAAAGCGGAAAGAAAAATTGTTCAGATCATAGCGTTTCAATAAATTTGATATGCAAATATACTTTTCAGTCTTCTTTAGCCAATAACAAATGCAACAAACAATCCTTCTAAATTTGCAATTTTTTTCAAAAATTTCCAATAATAATTTAGTACAAATATAAATCTTTAAAGAATATAAAATTCAACAATGCAACTTATGGTATGTAAATAAAAAAAATGTATTTTTAAGTTGTAAAAAAAAAAAAAAAAAAAGGAAAAAAATTAGTTTCAGATGTTAATAATTTGATTTGGTAAAAATTTTATTGACTTTTGCTTTAACTTCAAATAATAACGTCCATACACTTATTGCTATTGAAAAAAAAAAAAAAAGAAAAGGAACGAAAGAATTTTTCAATGTTTTTCAAACTTGTCAAAATATTAATGGTCTTTAAAGAGTTTGAAAAAGATATCAATTTTTTCAACATTTTTCATTTAACATTGTAAATTTAATTCATAGATAATTTTATTAAAATTTTGCTAAGTTTATTTAACAGTATTTTACCAATTATATCAATAATGATTGCATTACAATTACTGTACAATTAAAGTAATTAATTTGATACATGATTAAATAAGTAAATGCATTTGGTTGAGGTACACAGACCTGAAAGAATTAACAATCGAGAATTGCAATCAACTGCATGCAATTGAAAAATTTGCATTCAAAGGCTTAAATCGTTTGAAGTAAGACTTTTCAATTTTTTTTCTTTTTTTTTTATTTTGTTTACATTCTGTCAAATGTAATGTTGTGTTTTTCGCAAAAGATTTCATTACATATTTCGATGATTCAGTTATTAACTCTTTGTTTTAAACGAATTCATTAACTTTTTTTAGGATTAGTAAAAGAATTGGAAATTTTATTAAGTTGAATTAAATTTCATTTAATTTAGGTTAAAAATAAATTATTAACAGATTCTGAAATTGATTAGCAAATTTATAGAATAGAAATGTTCTTTGAAAATCTTCGGAAAGTTTTAAGAGGATAGCAGTTTTCATCAAATAAGATTATTTGAGTTCCCATTGGATAACTTATGAATTTTGTTTATCAAATGATTCATCACAACAAATGACATTCAAATATTTGAGAAGTTTACTGCAAAAGAATTGATTGATTGAATTAAATTTTAATTCAAATTTTAATAGAATAATTGTTTTTGAACAATATCATTTCTAAAATGTTTGTGTACTAAGTTATTGAAGTGAAATAAAAATGAAATGGGCAATATAATTCATAAGTTTAAAATATAATTCAAAAGAAAACAGAAAATTTCTGATAGGAGTTTAAAATTATTAAATTATTTTGAATGAATAAAAAGATAGTATCGTAATCAGAACAGTAATGTAAATTAGATTATTAGAATTTACGACAATGTTGTGTTAGGAATTGAAAAAATTTGCATATTTACACATTCTCTTAATTACAACAATCATTAAGATAAGTAACAATAATACAATACCATAACAAACTTAACAATCTGCGTGATAATTAATTTAATTTTTCTATTATTTAATTTTAATGTTATACATTGTTTGCTTATTTGTTACGTTTCACATTAATTTTAATTTCTTAGATAATTGGATAATTACAGAAATTGGAAATTATAAAAGTTATTAGTTCAAAAACAGTTATGTTGATTATTTTTGAAAATAATAAATGCTTCAAAATATCTCATAATATGATTGTTTTTTTTTTTTTTTTTATTTTTTTTTTTTCAGATTACTTCGCTTGGCTAACAATCCATCATTAAATGATGTTGCGAAGAATGCATTTTCGCAAATTTCTAATAGACACGGCTTGCGAATTCAATTAATCAATAACAATTTCAATCGAATACGACAGGGTTTGTTCAGGTGGTATAATATTCATATATTACTATTACTATTGCTATCCTTATCATTTTATTTTCTATTTGTCATAGAAATGAAAATTATAAGTCATTGATTAATTTCAATTCTTTACATTTGATCAGATAAGATCAATTGGTACAACAATCATTTCTAAGATCGACTTATTTCAATGGTTCTTGTAGTATTGCAGGCATTTGAGTCACCTTAGAGAGTTTACAATAGAAGGTCAAAATCTAAAAATTGAAAACAATGCCTTTGCTGGAATTACGCAAGTCGATTTTTTCAATTTATTTGGTGTAATTTCATTTGGATTACGGCCATTCGAAAATGTTTCCAGGGTACACAGGTAATAATAATAATTAGCATAAAAGTTTCACATCATAATTAATTAAACTATCAATCTCATTTTACACTTTTCCTTCTTTAACCATATCTACTACTTAGTATTAAAAATAAATCAGTAGGATAAAAATATCTTAGCAATTTTTTCTTTCATCTTAGCTTATTTACTTATATGTAATTTATCTAATTCAAATTTCCAGTTAGTTTCATGAAAATTAATTAGTGTACTAAAATTTTTAAATCATTCAATGCAACTATATCCATCAATGTTGTTGCAATTGAAATAGACCTAATAGCTAAGAAGACAATATTCATCCAGGAAATCATTCCATTTGAATCAATTAAGAATTAAGAATTTATTGAAATTTTATCCTATTTAATAATATGAAATGAAAAGAAAAAAAAAAAAAAAAAAAAAACAAAAAATATCAATCAATGAAAAAGATTTTTTTTTTTTTTCAGGCTTGAAATTAGTCGTTCACAATTTTCTATCACACCCGGTATATTTACCGCTTTATCACATGTACGAGAAGTTAGTAATACTTAAAATTCATTCTTACTTTTTTGTAAAAAATGAAAAATTGTAGCAATTTTAAACAAACAATCAACTATATGTAACATTGATTACATATTGAATTTTTAAATTTTTTTTTTTTTTTTGAAATTTTTTAATTTCTAAACTATATACTACAGATTCATATCACCTCAAATGATATTAGCAATATTACTACGGGTGCATTTACTGGTCTTTATACAATTGGTTGCTTAAAAATGAATGATAATAAAATTGGAAACATTTCGAATTATGCATTTGCAACTATTATTAATATCGGTGAAATTATCATTGAGCGTAATAATATTCAACATTTGGAAATGGAAGCTTTACGAAGTGAAGATTGGCAAATCAAATTTCGGGATAATATACTTTATTGTAGTTGTTTCATTAATTGGCTCAAACATATCAATGTAAGAATTTTTTTTTTTTTTTTTCTATATTTAAATCATTATTTTTTATAAGATCTAAAATTTCTATTGAAGACAAAAAACTGAATTTTTATTGTTTAAAGTGAAAAAAAAAAATATTTTATGGATAAAATAAAAAATCTTTCTTCTTTACATATCAATTTATGCAATATTTTTTAACATAAATAATAATAATTTTGTTTGAAAGTAGTAATTTTTTTTAACTTCGTAAATTAGCATTGCTAGCTAAACGATTTTAAAAAAAAAGTGATTAAAAAACGAACAATATTTATGCTTATTTTATGAATATCCAAATTTTATGGTAATCTTTATTATGTATTCAAAAATATTAAACCTTAAAAAAAATTTTTTGACCATAGTCCACTCCTAATCACTTTGTTTTCCATAGCAAATGAATAAGTTCTCTTCAATATATATCAATCAATTGTAAATTTATTATTAAACTGTGAACTTTTTTGACCTATTTTTTGTTAAATTTCAACTTAAAAAAAAAAAAGAAAATTCAATTATGAGAATGAAATGAATTATTTTTGCAGGATTCAGTGTTATTAAAAAAGAATTTTTGTGGTCCCGAAGAATTTCATCGTTCTTTATCAAATTATAAGCCAAATTGTCCGCGGTTAAAGCGTGGAAAATCCGCAACGAATGCTACAAGTGAACTTCATTTTATCACTATCTTCTGCTTATTTATTATTGTATTTTATACCAAATCACTGTGATTTTCTTTTTTCCATATTCAAATTTTCGGAAAATGCAAAGATCAAAAGGTATTTAAGAGTTAAAAATTGTGCATTTGCAAAAAATGAAAAGAAATCAGCTTGATTGGATACCATTCATTTATTTAAAAAATTTTTAATATATTAATAACTGATAATTTTTAGTAAGATCATACATTCTTCTGAATAATGTCAAATTTTGCCATTCATTGAATTTTTTAGTTTTAATTAATATTCTGTTGAATGAGACAGATTAAATTTCACATTTCAAATTAGAAGTTCCAAAAATCCTAAAACCTTTTGAAATTACTCTATCTCTCAAAAATATTACCAATTCTTATTGCTTCGGTGTCTTTCATTTCATTTGGGTTTTGTATTCATTATTCTTACATTATTTTAATTAAAATTTAAAATCCTTTCCGGCTTTGGCTAAGCTTCTTTTAAACGTTGTTCCCAATTCATCCCCAAATTCCCATTCATTTAACTCTATTATCGCTAATCTTCATTTAATCACATTCTTTAAATCTTCCAAAAGCAGTAAAACATAAAAGATGTTAAATCGTTTCGGATTTAAAATTGACAAAAATACTTAAGTGAAAAGTTCCTAATAAAAAATTATGCTAAATTCGAAAATTACGAGTCGAAAATTGCCAAAAATACCCATCTATACCATCAGTAACGATTGAATTTGATAAAATTTACATGATCAATTTGAACTTCTAGCTTTCTCATTTCGGATTGACATATAAGACAAAATTTTTATCCATTCAAAATTTTAAATAATCAAAATAGGAAAGGATAATTTCTGTACACAACCCAATACATCCCATTAATTAGTAAAATTAGCAATTACATTCAATTAGAATTGTTTAAATATGTATTTGTTCGGGTCATACATGATATATTCTTGCGTTTATTATTTAAAATACACAAATGAAAATACATAATCGATCAGAATTCTATGAACATTAGTACTTCACTAATACAAATTAATTATTTTTTGTTTGGGGTCAAAATATCTTTTAAATAGTAAGTAAAATTACTATGGGGAAAAAAAAAATGAATGAATTTACAATAACAATGATTATTATTATTATTAATTATTATCAACGATGTATACAATCACGAGATTCTTTCTCAAAAATAATTTGCATATTGACAGTACCAATATCGAAGAATTTGTGCACTTGTTCACCACTATTAACGTATGAACTTGGTATCTCGAATGCTACTTTACGTTGACAAGGCTAAAAATGATAACTTATCATATATCGAAAATAATTAACAATTGAATGAATTAAAGATTTAACAATTAATAAAATAACGATAACTGTATGATTATTTTAAAATTCGAAATTTTTTTTTTTCTTTTAAGATTTAATTCTTTAAGTTGATTAAAATAAATTAGGACACTTAGCCTTCCATTATTTGATCATCGCAATCATGATATATTTTAAGAATAGGATCAATAGTGGTTATTTCACTGGTATGACCACTTAATTCAAAATAACCCTGACCATTTGTTGTCCCTTCTTGTAACAAATCATCAAGATCTGTTGCTGAAGAATAATTTTTAATTTATTAATGTGAAATACATAATGATATCTTTACTCTTCATCATCAATTTCTGGGATCAAATTTCTTACAAATCATTTGCAACTAAATAATCAGCTAAATTCAATAAGGTTAGAAATGATAATTAAATTCATAATTCATTATCTAATAATGATATCCATATATAATTTTTTTTGTTGATGATAAAAAATTTATTCTCAATCGAATATATCAAAATGATAAAAAAAAAAATTTTTACTCATTTTTTTTTTTTTTTTTTTTAAATAATCTTTTCATTGTAAGGAAAAATGTAAGAAAAAGAAAAAAAAAAAAGAAACAAATTATCGATAAATGAAAAATTTGATATATTTTGATAAATTTAATGAATTTGAAATACTATAAACTAACAATCCTCATCCCATAGTTTTACTTTTGTATGTACCAATGGTACCTCACCACACAATAAAACCCCTCGTACACCAGCACTTTGTGTTCGAAATCCATTTACTGCATAGAAGAATAATATCGGTAATAAGGATAAAATGAACATTTGCATATTTCGTAAAATTTTTAAGAACAAATCTGAAATAAAACAAAACTATAACCTTAATTTAGTATCATTCAATATTCATCATTTTGATTGAATATTGATTCGGGAAAAAATTGTAAAGAATGAATTAAGTTAAAACTGATATTTTATTGAAATGTTTTTCAAAATAAATGTCGAAATTACGACACAATTATCATTTATATCATTGATAAAAACAATAATATATACTGTCTTAAAATTGATGCTATACTTAATGAAGGCATATATATATATAATAGAAGCCTTAAAATGTTGCTTTATAAATTTGTAATCGATAGTTTATCATTTCCAATTTACTTCTTCAAGATTAAATTACAGAATAAAAAATGCATTTGTGATTGCAAAAAAAAGAAAATATCACTTAAAATCAACGATTATCAATTTATGCATTTTCAGTCATTATTTATTTTACTTCCAATATTAATTAATTCAATAAAATAATGTGTAAAAATCCAACACTTCCGAATAAAAATTTTTTCATGCTAAGAAGTTTTTTAGTTATGAAAAATTCACCTTAAATAATTTGACTTTTATATTAATTAGCAAAAAAAAAAAAAAAAAAGGCTAACATAGAACGAGGACTTTATTCGATCTTAGATTAATATAAGATTTAATTTGAATGATAATATCATATATTCAATCTTTTCATATTTATTAATACTTCTTCATTCATATATAAAAGGTCAACGAACAAGAATTTCAGAAAAAAAAAAAGAAAAGGAAAAAAAAAAAGAAAAAGGAAAAAAACTTAACAAAACTGGTTTGATTCGCTTTCAAAATTAAGAAATTTGTAAATTTAATTCAATGCAGTAAACGTTTACCAATTGAACTACCATCAAGAAATATTACTGCATAACCATCACATGTCTTCTTATCATTTGAATAAAACATGACCCTGATATAGTCATCAATATGTTAGGTTAACGAATAATTTATCATATGGCTCATTTGTTAAAACCAGTTTTATACTTCAACAAAATTGTTACGTCAACATTCTTATCATTTGTAATTTATTTCCTACCCTAAATTTTGTTGAATTTTTCATTCATCCTTTTGGAATAGTAATGATTGAAATGTAAACAAGCCAAAACGAATCATACTCGAGAAGAGTACTTCATATCAACATTTACCTTGCGAAACTTAAAAATTCCAGTGAAGTAAAATTTATTATTTTACAAGTACGTTGCAAAAAATCAATAAAATTCATTGAAATGCAGTTTTATTTTGCTGATATCTGTTATGTTCAATTATATATCAATATAATTTGACGTTTAAAGTATCATTTCCAAATTCAATGTGCTATGTACAACCTCAAAGATACAAAAAAGCAAAAAATTGGAATATCAGAAAAGTCAGCTCATTAGGTATAAAAAATTCCGCTTTCCAACATATAACTACAGAATTCAGAGACAAATAAATCATCTGTACAATATTTAAATCATAAAATTTGAAATTTCAGTCAGCCAAAATTTATTATAATTATAACTGGAAAGAATCTATAGCAATCATTAAAATATTGTTCTGTTTTTACAAATGTAATACATTTAAGAAATTTCCCGCACTATCAGATATCCTTAATCTTATTTAAAAAAGGAAATTTTTATTAAAAGACACAATAGAAACTTCGAAAGAAATAAGACTTGACTGCGGAAGACATTCTGAGATTCATAAAGCATTTTCCAGAATGAGTTTTGGATAAAACAAATAAAATTCTACTGTTACTAGGACCAAAATTCTCGGAAAAATCAGCCCTAGAAGAATTAATGCAGGTGCAACTACTGTGCACTTGACAAGATCAAGAGAATATCAACCTTCAGTAGCAGCTCAAGTTATCAACCCTTTCAATATCTTCTAGACAAGTCGAAGTCTTACCTAGGTTGCCGCTCTTTGCTATTAAATAAGTAATAAAATAAAACAGTGATTCAGCAAAGAATTGATATACTACTTCATTTAATGGCTTAAACATTATTTGCAACGTTTTTCTATGTGCTGAATAAATATAAACTGAATTCCGAAAAAAAAAAAGAATCTAAAAAGTCAAAAGGACAGAGAGTTGAAGTTAGAGTTAACGTTAAAGTAAGGTTCAGTGGTGCTCAAGGTTTAATAACGGCAAAGGAAACGTTGCAAATTCGTAATGAAGTTCTCTATTAATAAGTTAATAATAAAATTTGTGACATTAAATAAAAAATATATGACATAAAGACTCTACGAAGTCTAAATGAAGAAGCGGTAGACATAAGAGAAAAGTTGCAAATTTATTTAGGCCTCTTTGATCTTTTACGCTTCTTTGATCTTTTTGTTCCAGGATTCCATTCTTCATCTGATGACTCATTTACGCTTTTTGGTATTCGTAGCGAAACTTTTCCTTAAACATAAATTAATTAAACCATTTCACTTTTATTGTTCTTAACTTCCATTTCCGAGGAATCCCGCAAACTCAGTAACTTTCAAGAATGTTGAGGTATAATAAAATTCATGATATGGGATATTCACCCTTCACTATTACAGGTTTCCTGAATTTTCTACAAAGCAATTAATAACTTGCCACTATATACAGTCTAATTTAATTAAAAATAAGGCTATTTGGACAGTCAGAATTAGTAAATACAGCGAGAAAGTAAATATACATACTCAAGGATTGCTTGCTATTGGATCGCAAGCTATACTCCTTCTCTTGTGAACTGTATCGCCCTCAAAATGCTTCTGATTAGTTGCATTTTCCAATACAACAATATCAGAAATCAAACGAACTTCCTTCTTATACTTAATTTACATAATAATAGACCTGCAGGGAACACCTAAATGTTAATAACATAGAATACAACAGAAACCGATTGACCGAAAGTCAGATTTACAATGAGTCAAAGGTATTTCTGTTCTTCAAATATGTTTCATTGAAACAAATTTTTTCCATCCTTTAACTACCGATAAAGGATGGAAAATTCGAGTAATACTGAGTAAAAGCATGAAAAGTAATAAGATGAACAGTTGAAACCTGTCTTCCGCGATGAATGTTCTACAACACTGCTGCCAACTTCCCCACTACTGCTGAACTGAGATCGATTGCTGGACTTGTTTCGTGATACATCTAAATTGGTTTCATTAAATTTGATATGAAACGTCTACAAAAACATGTATCGCCTTTTATCAGAAAAAGCCTTATTCTCAATTTGTTGGTGCTGCTCAAAAGCCAATTTACAACTTGCTCATATCGAATCTATTTCTAGTCATTGTTTAACTGTCTAATTTCCACTTCGCTGTTGGCGCGATATACTCTCACTAAATGAGAGAAATTTCTGGTGCTGATGTACTGATATTTGCTCAATTTATACCAAAATTTTGGAATAAAACGTAAGAAACAAAAATGCTATACAGTGCTTTTCCCACATGTATTCTAAATTTGTTACCATATCATATATAAATTTCAAAAATGGTTTTCTTATAATAGAAAGCCATTACTCATCGATATTATACATTTCTTATTTGCGTCTTCATATAAAATTCGAAAAAAGCAGTTCGATAAGGCAGCTTCTTTTGAACTGTAATCAGAAATAATTCCTCGAATTTTAATTCATGACTTGAATTCTCCCTACATTCAGACAAAAAACGAATCACTTGACAATATCAATAGAAACATCATATACAAATGCATTCTATCTTTAACAGTTTTATCATTTTCACTACTTAACTACATAACTTATCATTACATCCTTATTTATCATGGAAGATTAGAACCTTTTTTAACTTTCGAAGGAAAAATTTCTGCAAATGTTGGATTTTCATTCTTTTCTTCCGTGGCATCAGAATAATCAGATCTCATTAAATATTCGTCTCCATCATCCAATGTTGCTAAAATATTGCTCCAAAAATAATAAAGTGAAATGAACAAAGTTATATTGCAAAATTGAAACGACGCACTTTTCCTACTTTTATTATAATGAAAAAACTCACGTGATTCGCTACCAGTCGATTCGCTATCGTCTGTGCTACTGATATCATCAGTACCTCTTTTTCTGACAGCAGCACCTTTATAAACGTGGTAGTACTGAAATTACATCAGAAAATAAGACATTCATGATATCACAAGCTCAGATAAACAGTAAATATTGTTTGTCAATAAACGTTCGTTTACCAACTGCAGAATGCGGGTGGACTGATCACCATGTTATTTACGTTATATTCAAATATATATTAATTAAAACATTATTTTTTAGTAGACTTTTCATATTCATTACTGGCAAAATTAAATCTTGCAAATTAGGAACAATGTTTGCGTTTACCGCACATACTGGATACAAACAGGTGAAAACTGTGAGCTGTATGGAAAGAAACCTGTCGTAGATCAAACAGTGATATTAGTATAACAGTAACGGATAAATTAAGATAAATGATTTATTTACCAGTGTTTTTTTTTTTTTTTTTTTTTAAAAAAAACGTGTTTATCTGAACCAACCTTGAGATCTTTACAGTTATCCGGCGCAAGCTCTGCTTCGAATGTACAATCAAGCAAAAGATCCTGAATATAAGCAAAATGTTCAGCAGAAAGTGCACCCCACACTCGACCATCCAAAATCAGTTTCTTCAACTGTTTTCGCAAAAAAGGATGAATACTTTCAATTGCATTACATATGCGACTCGAGAGGTTCTGTATTTTCGTTTCAGGAACTGAAAAAACGACAAGAAGTTGCAACTTTCGTTTTGAAGGACGATTATTCAGTCAAACTCAATCGTTGAGAGTACGGCGAAAAGGAAAAGATTTTTCCCTAATTAGGACTTTATATGACATATAGTGAGTTGAAGATCAAGTGATAGCAATTCAATACTTTTTGTTAGATTAACTCACTGCAGCACACGATTCCCAAAGTTTCCAGTCGAACAGGTAAGCAATTCATGTCGGTCCCGGCTGTTACCATAGATAACGTTTCGAAGAATGTAAAAAAGCATCTAGAACATTGAAATATTCATGCATTTGAAACAAGCAGATGACAAACATAGTTATCACATTAGAGAGAATCGATTTCTAACTTAAGTGGAATCGAATTTTTGTAAGCACCAGCTCTTACACCAATGATTTGCATGTATAAAAGATTTTACCCTGGAAGATGAAATGAGAAATATAAAACATAAAAAAAAAAAGAAAGGAAATTCTTTAAATTATGTTGCTCTTCATAAAAATGCTAGTAAATCCTAATAACAATAATATGCTGAATATTTGATCGAAAATTGATGAACATGGGTTTTACCACTTTTCGGCTGAAATTACTGGATAAAAAATCGTAAAAACTTGCGGTGCATTGATTCGAAATATGACTGTCCTGAGATCTTTTTTTGGTTGCATGAAAAATTGGAAGAGTTTCATGACATCTTGAATCGTTCCATGTTCGTTGTATGGAAGACCACATAATGTTATATAAACTTCTTCAAGATTCGGCGTTAAAGGATAAGAAAAAACATTTGGAACCTGAGGTAAAAACTAGATTTGGGATTGGTTTTATTCTTCGAAGAAATAACTGAGACTTTTCTTCAAATTGCAAAAAATAAAAAGACTAGGCAGTTATGACTTTTCTTTTATTAGGGATTCACTTCTATCCAAGTCAAAATTGAAATTCTAATATACAAAATATAAAAACGTACTTGAAATGTCAAACAGTTCAGAGTCAGCTCGAAAACCGTCAAATCACGCAAAAAAAGAGTATTATCTGGTATTGAGCATGGCCTGTAAAAATTGTAAATTCATAAAAAAAAGACAGCAATAATATGTCATAAAAAATAACTTCTGTTACAAACATGAGTTCAACAGTACAACCTACAAATAACAAAGATGTCAATCACAGTGTTTTATAACCTTATAAAAATTTGAGCAAAGTGTAAAAAATTGATTTCTAAGAAATATGGACCTTAAAATTAATCTGCAAGACTCCAAAATGCAGAGAAAAAATACCATCTATAATATTTCTTCATACTTCTCCCAGCAGAAGTAAAGTGGAGACGCAATATTTTTGGAAAAAATTTCATCATGGCAAAATTAAACAAGTGAACCACTCGTTCCTTACGATAATAATCGAACATAACATGAATTTCAATTTCTTCCACATACTGGAATGCAAATTTTTAGTTAGTTTTTTTGAAATGCAGATTAGAAACCTTTAAAAAAAATATTTTGTGGCATGAACTCAGTTCGTTTCCTAATAGAAACCTAAAGTACAAGCTCGCCAGCATGGTTAAAGAAGTCCAAAACTAGAAACTCGGTCATTTCATAACTCAACTATTTCTGAAGCAAAATCCTTTTTTTTTGTGAAATATATCTTCATTATAAATTAACTCACTGGAAATATGAAAGGTATTTGGCATGAATCAGTGATCATCCTGATAGAGAAAGTCTTCACAACTACTACACCATACTTTGCTTCGAATATTCACGTGGAAACTTATCACAAATCAAAAATTTTTCATTCATTCTTTTCTGACCTTATTTCTTGCATACAAATAGCAAAATCAAAAACAACTCAATCCCACTTGCCCTTTTTAATGATAGTTCTTTTTCTAAAAAGAGTGTTTTATCCATCGCTGTAACCAACACAAAAATTTGCAATGCTTCAAACTACAATCATTAAAAAAAAAATAACTCGAAAACATCAAACCGTTCCTCGTCCAATCCAGTCGCATTTCGCATCTTGAAGAATCTTCATAACACTTCCGTATGATGTTCGATTTGGATTTATATTTGCGCAAATTTCTTTTGGAAGTCCAATAGCGATCTTCTTTTTTGATATTCCAAAATTCAGCAAGTTGTGCTGATACTGAAACAAACAACCAAACAACTATAAGCCATTCGATGCTTTTCTTATTTCTTTAACTTCCATTTAACTCAGCAGTATGAAGAACGCTTTTTTTACAAGAGAATTCATACCGTTTCAAAGTCAAAAAAGTAACGCAGAGAATATAGCCACTTATCTCTTATAAATTAAATTACTTAAAAGTCAATTGTGAAAAATAAAAGTGTCAGTAATTTCATATAAAAAAATGTGAATATCTAAAAAGTGTCAAAACTAGCATGGGAAATTACCAAAATAGGCGGAACGTTTAGAACAACTGTATTGGCTGCGATCACTGCTGGTGGTATATAAAGTCTTTGGGGTCGTAGTGGCTGAATCGAAACTGGAAGCATAATAGCAAAACTATTATAAATTTAACAGCTAAGATGTCGTATTTCAAGCTAAGAAAACTAATGATGTCAATTCCAATTGCTTTCCACGTTCCTTATCTTCGCAAACTCTTCATCTTTCGCTAACACAACTGCATGTCAAATGATTTTAGACGGACCTCCTAAAAGAGACTTATGATTCTAAATGCTAGAAGTGGCCATCTGAAATTATAGAAAATTCTTTGAAATCCCATACCTTTACCAGACGTACTTGATAAATAATGTTCTTCGGACTGCCAGATCGCATAAGAGAATGATAGAGCGGCGTAATCAAGATGCACCTTATTCGTAGATGGTTTCACGGAGATCCAAACCTGATCACCTGTTTTCTCCTCCTGAACAAAAAACCACTTTTGAAAATTTGCAAAATCATAAGCTCCAGCAGATTTCATGGCATACAATTTTTCCTGCTTATTAAACAGTTCACAGATGATACTCCAAATTCAAAGAACAGTGAAAATTCATTAATTTCATTTGAAAAATATCTTTAACACCTGATCTAAAGCAATGAAGGCTGACTTACTAACGAAGTGGATAACGGCGGCATCTCTTGAAGTGGTTTGAACTCAAGAGATGTTTTACACTGCGAGGCAGATATACTGGAGAAAGAATCAAGATCACTATAATCATCATGAATAGTACCATTCTTATTATCTCCTGGTTTCCTATAAAAAATACAAAAAAAACTAGCATGGATTGAATTTCCTGAAATTAACATATAAGAAAACAAAAATAGTCTCATCCGTCGTTATTTAAGTATACAGATTGGATTTCTCACATAGGTTATCAACTTTTTACAATGAAGTAAAATAACGGCACTGATACGACTAAAAGTGACATTATGGAATTTCCTCAAAAAGGCGATCGGAAGTACATATGATGCGATCCTGAGACTGTGTAATCTTAAACGCAGAATGTAGAAATGCGTGGAATAGATTCGTCATAAAATAAATCTGAATGGATCTTAAGAAACAAATTTATGGGAAAATCGTTAGAGCAGTGCACAGTGTTAGTCCTGGTGATAAGTATCAGCAGCATCATCGTACCTCTACTTTTAGGATACTCGAAAAAAAAAAATTTTATATGATGATGTGGATCGAACAGAACATGCATTTCAGTGACAATTAACATCTAATTATCTAATTGGTTGATGTGAAGACAGAAATCGATGAAGATATTTTTATGAAAGTTGTTAAATTTGAATTCAGTAGTTGAAAATACTACAAATTTACCTCGGATCTGCATCGACATCGAAACCAAATCGTACGAAAAACTGTTCGAAAAATACGTGATCATATTTAGTTATATGCAATATCTATAATAGTAGACTTTCATCGCGGAACTGAGCATTTTTTTCATGAGTACAAATTTCCGAAAAAATTGAGTTCAATTAAATTACCAGTTTCTTTAAAGAGTTGACAGATGCCAGATAAACTAAGGTACGGACGTCACAATTGAGCCATATAAAGTCTTCTAAATTTCTTAGCTTCACAAATAGTTCCTTTAAATTCCATTTTTTAAACGGTCCCTATAAAAATACAATTAAAGAACACAATTAAAATTATACGATGTTTGCATAAAATCAGCAATTTCAAGCATCATTCCCAAAAATTCCAAAAAGACATCTACCACTGAAGTTTGTGTCAAAATCATTTATTGTCGACTAAAATTCTATGTATCACATTTTATACACATCGCAGTGGAATGCGAAGTTCTTTTTCCTACATCCAAAACCACCAATAAAGATCTAAAGACGAGAGCTAATACTAAAACAAGGCTTTTCCGGAATCGGTAATAATAACAAACAGAATAATGTTCATTCACCTTTGTTGCTATAGTCCCAAGATCTAAAACCACAAGATAATCTGCACGAGCCATAGCTAAATCTATGACTGTTTTTTCGCGCAGTATACCACACCAACTTCGCAAAGCTAATAAATCTTTCATATCGAACAATATCTGACGCATGAATACATCAAAATATTTCCGTGCCGCGGATGTTTCACCCCAACGACAATTGTAACACAACATCAGCTGCAAAAAATTGATCTGATTCAAGCTTTTTTTTTATCATTTCCAGTCCGTCATTCATTCTTTAAATTTATGATTATTTATTACTAACTAATATACCTTTTCGACATTGAGTGGTCCAAGATCAGTTAGTGGATAAATGTTAGCATTAGCCCAATGCAGAAACGATATAATCCGCATGAAAGCAAATTCGAAACCATTCTCCACTGCATCGCTGTAACTGTCCCATAAAGCCCGAATTTCACGCAAATAACCCTGGAGATGTGAGTTATGAAAAATTCTAACATAAAGAAACATTTACAAGAAAAGATTTTTTTCATTCAAGCTACCCTACCAAAATTTTTGATCATTAACTGCATCTCTAATACATGACTTGAAACAGGTCTAACTTCTCAACACAAGCATCTCTAGGTAAAACGTACTGGAACAGCTATTTCACAAGCAATGTTCAACATTTTGAGACCACCATTTTTACCTCGTCGGCGTAATTCGTTTCCTGGAAGGAAAACAAAAGCTAAAAATATTAAATTCAGAAAGGTTAGACCGTAAAAACTGTTAAAGTTGTACAACATACGTATAGCATGATAGAGATTCATATTTTGCAATGCTTGCAATTTTGCAAGCGGTCGTAATAAATCAAATCCCATACATTGATATAGTTCCCATGGAACGAACAAACCATCCGAGTCAGAGACGATTTTATCAGTAAAATCAGCGGTAGTTCCTAAAAATACATGAATAAAGTCATATGATTAAACTTAAACTCTGCAATGAGACGTTAAGAAAACGTAAATACTCAGCGAATAAAACAAATAAGCGAATTTTAAAAATTGAAAAAGACGATGAAATTATTCAGATTTTTGGTCACTCGCTGCAATTCACTTTGATAAATCCTTAAAAATTTGAATAGGATCATGAAATGTGGAGAAAATTTCGTATTACGTAATGAAAAATTTTCAGCCCACTAATATAATGCACATGTCCCCATCTTGCTTATTCAAATATTTGTTTACTGATGAAATATTTAACAAATAATAAATAGTAATCCAATGAAGATACCCGTTGTACTGCAACATGGTAGCTGATTACAAAGCTGAAGCAATATTTTTTCTTTTTCCTGAGCGACACAAGGTTCAAGTGATCCTTTCTCTCCTCTTTGTATAAGATGTGATAACTTGTCATCCGAAGTTTTCTTTAACGAAATATCCTGAAAACTTTCGGAAACTGTCAAAATTTTTAGAGGGAAGAATTAGAACAATAATTACTCTCAGTAGTTATAGAAGAAATGCACCAAAGTTTTACTGCGAATAATCATTTTGATTGCTTTTAAATGAAATTTTGATCGATATAAACCTGTAAAGCAACATTGTTGACAGAAGAGTAATTAAGCACAACAGTGTCGGTGTTATTCTCGCCACCAGATAATTTTAAAACTGTACTTGGTGTTAACGGTCTCTCATCCATTTTTTTTTTTTTTTTTTTGATATCCTTTGGATGAAGCGATACCTGAAAAAATTGATAAGTACAAGTAACATCGAAACTATCCTTGAAATTCCAATAAAACATTACTGTAAGATATCTAAGTTATAATCGATGGAATTCCTCGAAAATTATAAAATCCAAATAATCAGAAAATATACAAGGAAAAAAAAAAAAGAGTATTAAACAGCAAATCATTATGAGTTTCGTAATGAAATGAAAAAAAAAAACTCCCTACTACTACTACTGATTATAATTGAAATTTTAATCAAAGCATTGTGTAAAAATTATTGTTTGAATCTTTTTTCTTCTTTTCAATGAAACATACCTTAATTATTCTGAAGAATTCTGCGTTATATCAACTTCCACTTAAATTCTTGCTAAATAATTATGATCGTTGTAGCACAATAAAATATTGTTGATCATTTTCTTTCATTATCGATAATTCCAATTGGTTGAGATTGTTCAATGATGAATTTTTTGTCTCGCCTAAAGATTTTTCATTGATAAAGTTAAAGAAAAAAATCCATATGATAAATATTAATTAGATTAATAAAATTAAAACACTTAACAAACGTCATGTTAAGTTGAAATTCATAATTCAAATCTTTATGAAATATTTATCATACATAATAAACTATAAAATAAAACTTTGCAATAGCATAGACTATAAGTTATTTTGTTAATCGAACTAAAATCGATATCGCTAACGAAGTATTAAATGATTTAGCAAAAAAATTTATAAAATTATCTAACTTTCTTTTTTTTTCTAGAAAATAATCGACACAATGATGAATAACATCATTATCATATCAGATTATTATCATATCAGCTAGCTAAATTATATAAAAAGTATTCGTCATCTTTTTGACTATTTAACATCAAAATATTATCCCATTATATTTAACAAATTTTAATTATAACTTAATTATCCATTACATCAAACAATTTTAATTACAACTTATTGTTAATTAGTAATGGAGTAATTATAAATTGGAAAATGTTTAGGATTAAATTTTATGATACAACTAAAACATATACATTAAAATAAGTTCACAAATAAAATATTAATAATAAATTTTTTACATCATTAAACGTAAATATTTTACATTTATTGATAATAATAAATAACTTTTATAATTTAAAAATTTAAAATTTATCGATTAATTCAATTTTTTAATAATTCATCTCAATCTTTTTATGCTAATATTGCTAATATTTAATGCAAATTTTTCCACTTCTAAATTATTTCATAATTGAAATAAACTGTAGAAATTATAAAATTCCACCGATCATTAAAATTATTGCAATTAAAAAATAATAATAATTCACATTTCAATGTTTTTTACAAATGGATGGAATTTTGAACAAGGACGAATGGCATTTTACGGATTTCATATTCCATTTCATTCCATCTAATCCTGTTGATCGTTTTAAGCAAGTATATTAAATTTTTTGAATTAAAATTTAAATTTTATTATTGAATATTATAGGGTAAATTCGATAATGTAAATGTTTAATGAGCAATATATTTTTGTACCATTAATGAAGCGGAAAGATCTATGCTCGGAATGTATCGAATTACTAAATAAGGTTAGTTCTTATTTTAAATTTCATTCCAATTATTTCATTGTATTTTGTTATTATTAAAATTTAAATCAAAAATGTAAATTTTTAGGAATGGCCACGAAGTATTGGTGCACGTGAAAATACGTTACGTAAATCACTTAATTTAACACCTCCTATGTCATTTATTGTGATCGATAAAAAGACAGATCAATTAGTGGGTCATGCAAGATTATGTCCACTTTTAGCTGTATCGTTAAGTTGTTGGATCGAATCAGTTATCGTTAATAGCAATTTAAGAGGTAAAGGTTTGGGACGTTGGCTAATGGGACAGTTGGAAGATGAAGCTAAGAAGTTTGGCTTCAAAAAGGTAACCTTTACTGTCACGTTCTTTTTTAAATCTTAAGAATTACATTCTAAACAAGCTATTAAATAAGCAGCAATAGTGCTATGGAATAATTGTTCAAGCAAGAAAACTGTATCGATGTTAAGCCATATTATAATGCTTAAATTTCTTTCAGGCTTATTTATCCAGTGAAAATAAACAAGCATTTTATGCAAAATGTGGTTATTCAGCTTGTGAGCCAGTGCTTAATGCTGGTACTAATACAGCATTGTTTGAAAAATTCGATTTGCAAAGATATTTCTCTAATGTATGTTAAGTGTTTTTTCATTTTAATTCAAATTTTCACCGTAGGATAATTTCTTAGGAAAATTTTCAATCAACTTTATTCATATGAATTCCACTTCTTTTTTGATCATTCTTTTTCACAGGAGTTTATTTGTTGGTGTAAATGCATAAGATAAAACCTTTGGGAGCTCAGAAGTATAATTGTATCATTATGAAATGCGTAGTTAAGCTTAGTATTCAGAATGATATCATTTTTAACAGAATAGTTAACATAGCTAGTTGTAATTTGTTAACATTTCATCAAAATACAAAAGATAACTTTGAACTGAGCATTCAAATAACAAACCATTCTCGAAAATGGCAATTTTAATGTCTATATAAAATCACTCTTTTATGGTTAACTCTGGTGAGAATTAAATTTTTTGCAGGAACGAATTATTCGAACTAATTCATCGAAATCTAGTACTTCTTCTACGTCTGCTCTTCCATCTAAAAAAAGCTTAACATTTCCACCACCACCACCACCAGCACCAACACCACCACCACCACCACCACCACCACCACCACCACCACCTCCTCTTTCTCTAACATCAGTGTTATCATCTGCGGAAGTATTAAATTTTGGTAATAAAAAAATTCATTACATGTTTAAAATACTTTAAGTGTATTATTTTCATTAGTTCCTCATTAATTTATAGTTTTATTCATGTCTTTCTCGCATTTATTTAGCATTTTTTTGATCAATCGACGTTGTTTTCATGTTATACACTTAATGTATCATTGATCGACTGATAAACTGATCATACTTGCGCTAGTTGTTGCCTTACAAATTAAGTTTTTTTTCACATGATGCTAAATTATTGTAAAGTTGCAACATTTATTGTTTTTGTTTTTGTTTTTTTCTTTTTTTTTTTTTTTTGCTTTCCACATTACTGAATAAATACTGCTTTTAGCTTATTTTTCATGCATAAATACTTGAAATTCGTAAATAATGGCTAATAGAGTAAACTGAACTTTATTTTACTTCGAATATTTATGCTAAATGAGAAATTAATAATTATTCAGTCCAGTGTGCAGAGAAACCTAAAAAAAAACTCTCTACTAACTGTTAGATCGATTTTTCTTTTTTTTTTTTTTGTTCAATTGATATTAGTTTGAGATTTTACACCAATTGATTCTATTGCTAATTTATAGGGATGAATTTTTAGTATCTTCAACGTTACTCAAATATTATCGCTTCTTCAATATGACAATTTTCACAGTAATTTAGCATGAAAAGAGTTCAATTTTATTTCTTACTAATTTCCAATCATATAAAATATTTCATTTGTTTTGATATTAAATTATTACATTTCACTCATTTTATTTTAGTCTGTTAAATTTTTACTTGTTGTGAAATATGATAAAAATTTTGAAGAAATATCTCAAGAAAATTTGTCAATCATTATTTCCATCAATCAATTATAAAATAACCTTTTTTTTTTTTCCTTTTTGTTTTTTTATTATTATTGTTATCAGACTAAAAAGTGACATATTCTATATGATATAAAGATGATTGTAGGAAAAAAAAAAAAAAAAAAAAAAAAAAAGCTACGAATTGCGACGAACCTGGTCTATTAATTTTGAAGCCTAGGGAATCTTTAAGAAGAAGAAGAAGAAGAAGTAAGTGGGCTTAAAGACCCTAGCATATATATTAGAAAACAGCAATTTCGCGGATATAATTAAATCATGGAGTAATACAAGTATGGTTGCCAACCCAATCATCATCGAAAGTGACTTCAAACTACTTTTGCATTTACACTACTTTTAAATGGTACTTTGACTTTTTCCCAATTTATAATATTATCAAATGATAATATTCATATGTGTCGTATATTTATGTCTTATCTTAGAGATAAATTATTTTTGTATAAATAGTGAGAGAGAGAGAGAGAGAGAGAGAGAGGGAGAGGAAATGATAAAAATTGTATCTTTGAGTTTATGAAGTAATTAATAAAACAATATTGGATTTCAACCTTTATAGGTAAAAAAACGTATAGAACATTTTACTACTAATTATATCTCTCTTTTACAGTGATAAAAAAAAAAAAAAAAAAAACGCTGATAAATCTATACAATGTTTTTCCTTTCCTCATTAAAAAATTTTGAAATTATTAAAAAAAGGATCTTCTCTTCCTCACATCTATCCGTTGTGATGTAATTTACGTTAGAAAAAATTGGCAGAAATATTATTAGATGAAAAATTTTAAAAAAAAAAAAATCTTTGCCGTTGAAAATATAAAAATGTTCATACACCCTTTATTGACGAAAAATGACAAAGTTTGATTAGATGTTTCAGTATATCGCGGGATAACATTTCAAAGTTTTAAAACAGATATTTTTAACCTAACTTAACTTAAAAAAATGTAAGATTCATATACTGATTTGACCTTGATAACCCAAGACAAGAATTCTCACATCAATACAATCATTTTATATTTGTTTTCCTGTATATTTTATTCAGAGAATTAACTATCTAAGGTTACTAATTTGACTTTAATGACCTCAATGAAAATGAAGGATATTTGAGTTTACCATCCTAAAGATCTCGACACCTCTAAACTTTTCTCCAAATAATTCATTTTTTATTGCATCAAATAATTTAGTGTGCAAATTAATTCTCTCATTCATATGTAATCATTAAACTGATTTACTAAGCTTATTTATTTATTCGAATATCAATACAAATTGCTAATTCAGTTCCAGTTTTCCATTTCTGTTCTCGAAATTATACATTTCTATTCTTTTCAATATATATATATATATATATATGTATATCCGATATATCCTATTCTGAGCATCTTTTTATTCTCTGAATTCGAGAATTTCAACAACTTCACGCTCAACAGCGCTTCTTATCCTAAAGCGCTCATTTTGATCATTATTTCATATATTCTTAAGTTCAAAGTTTTCTAAAATTTCGAAATATTCGGTTAGCTTTTTATTTACTGTATTTAAAACCTGACGAATTTTATAACTAAATTGCTTTACCTGTAAATCGATCTTGATCAATTAAACCTGAGCAGAAAATGATTCCTGAAATTCTGAAATCATATTACGATCAACTTTCTAACTTAGAAGAAATTTTTACCAATTTTTACAATGCTTCTTTTTAAGCTTAAAAAGAAAAAAAAATAAATAAAAGAAGGAAGGAAGAAAAGTGGTAGGAATGCTTCTCATTAAACCAATTGTAATGTGTTTGAAGGAACTAAAATGAATTTTTCATGCTCAAATAATGGTAGCAATTTCTTATTCCAAAAGATATGTAAAATAAAATATTTTAGCTTACTTTCTATTAAAATCAATTCATAAAATTATTTCTTACTTTTTTTTTTTTTTTTTTTGAACAGTATCCGATTGATCAATATAAGTTTGACAATATAATTAACAAATATCCTTTTGTAAATGTAAATTGACAATTATGAATTACAATTTTGTCATTAGTAAATTTACATGGTAATATTTTTGTTAACAGATAGTTGAAGCTAATTTTTTGTTTAAAATTAACCTATTTCAAGAATCAAATGAAGCTTGAAAGTTCGGATTTGATGAAATTTATAATCCTCTCCAAACTTATTGTTTGTATTAAAATCTTCTAGTTTTCAATTTTTTAAATTCAAACTAAAAAATTAATCATTTGCACGAAAAAAAAATTCATTTTTCATTCCCGTTCCAATCTTTGAATCAATAAAATCTTTTCAATTTACAATAAAAATAGTTTACGCCTAATACGGGTGATAATTCTGCCATCAATCACAAAAAATTTGAAAGATAAAAAAAAAATGAGAAAAAATTTATTATTCATGCAATCATCCTCAATCACATAATGATCATAAGAAGAAGAAATTTGAATTTTTATCATCGACAAATGTTGTGATAAAAGTTATCATAAATGTTTAACTTTCTTCTCAGAATATTGAAAGTTTCTAACTGCGCTTATCTCTTTTTGCTTTAGCTATTTGTAAAATAACTAAATTGTTAGGATGAGAAAAGCTGTCATTCATTTTCTCAAGTGCTTCCTCTTTCGAAAAATCAAATCTCAAAAAAAAAAAAAAAAAAAAAAAAAAAAAAGAAAAGAAAAGAAAGAAAGAAAAAGAAAAACAACTCATCGATGTCGCAGCACTTCAATTTTCAATCTTTAAGTACTCCTTTTGATGATATTCGTTGTAAAATATTTGCTCTGACAAAATTTAAGCTTCATTCAAATGCTGCAATAAAATAAAATTCAGTAATTGAACAACTTCTAAAATATATAGTGGAAAAAGATTGCAAATTTCAACTACATAATTAGCTATGTTAATTTAAAATTAACGAATTAATTTCAATCGATTTATGAATTAATTCAATTTCATTCCTTTTATCACTTTTATCAATCGAATGAATTGTAAATGATCCAGTTGGTAAATAATCATTCTATGATCAAAAGTCTAATATGTAATTAGCCTGATATATACTTTAATTAGCCTAGAAATATAAGACCTAAAATAACAAAATATGCATTTTCCAAGTACTCTTCTTTTCTCCATTTGTTCTTTCATTTCAGAAAAATTGAAAATTGCGAAAAATGAGATGACAAAATGTTGTTGTCCCAAAGATTTCCAACAAATAATTCGAAAAGATGCGAAACTCATTTAACCCTGCAATTTAAAAAGTTCTTATAAATTAGTTTTTCAAAATAATTGAAATAAGTTAATTAAAACATTGACCATATATTATTCGTAAATTTGTCCTATTAGCCGATTAATATCCATTCTCTCTTATGATAATCATTCTTCTCAAAAAAGTTGATGACGAATTGTTTTGGAATGATTAATTACGAAATGATCAGTTTCTCACTATTGCGATGATCAGTAAAATGATTGAAATTTTTGATCACAAAAACTTCCATAGCTTCTACATAATTACTTTTATGAAAGATTCCACAAAAAAAAATTTGGATCAAAATATGCAAAAACTAAAAGAAAACTTTACACTTCGTAATCATCATTTTAAAATCTTCTACAATTTAGTTTAGAATCTAAATGTTTATTTTTGCTAGTCCAAGACTTTTTTCATTCTAGGAACTTGGCTCAATATCAAATGATCAAGAGTACACTATTGATGAAATACAACGGATGAGTCATTGTATCATTGTAGAAAGAAATATCTATGAAAAGAAGAAAGAAAATTTCCTCATCAATCATAAATTGAATTTGAACTAAAAATTGGAAAAACAAAAAAAGAAAAAAAGAAACAGTGAGGGAAAGCCAATCATTTTTGAAACTTTAATTTGAAACTTGATTGGTAAAAGACCAAAACATTCTTTGCAACCTGAATGTAAAAAAAAAAAAAAAAACTTGGCTCGTTTTTTATTTTTTTTTTTTGTCTTAAAAGTTCAATTTAACTAACTAATCTGAGAAGAAAATTCAGAATCATCAATATCATTGTTTATGCAATTTACAATTGTTTCTAGCTCAAATTTAAATCACATCTCAAATATCTGAAACAAATTAGTTTTAAATTTTTGTCATTTCATATATTTGGTCAGCCTAGACTTAGCTGCTTCATTTGTCCCTATCCATCCATTTTTCAGCCAAAAAAAAAAAAAAAAAAAAAAGAAGAGAGCTTCTTTATTTTAATCATTTTCAAAATCACTTAAAATGGTCTACAGCACTTTTTATCATCATTAATTTTTTCCTCACAAACTTCAATGAATTACTGCCATTCATTTAATTAATTCTTTCTTCAATTACTTGGCTAATGTAATTTTTGAGCCACATAAACAATACACTACTATTTCTATCATTCTCTTCTTTGTTTCACAAATTTTTGTTGCATAATGAAACTATTAAAACAAGCCAAGATATAATACTCTATCACGAATCTTCCAATTAATCAAAAAAAAAAAAAAAAAAAAAAAATTAAGCCTATATTTTCTTGGACATTTTTTCATTATTTCTAAATATAAATAAATTTTTTTTCTTCTATTTTTAAAGATAATTAGACTTCGAATTTTGACTAATTTTTAATAAATTTAAAATAATCATTGAATAAAGAAAAAAAAAATGGAACTAATTTTGCTTGAAATTATTGCGAAAGTTTTATTTTATCGTGAGAATTTTTGAGCAATGGAAGGAAAAGCCAAAATTTGGTTCAAAAAAAAAATGAAAGCATAAATTGACTTGTAATGCTTGCTTGAAAAAAAATATTCATATTTCATTCGATATTCTCCAATTCAACTGTTTCCACTTCTAACATTTTCATTTTAACCTATTTCAAAAAAAAAAAGAAGAGAAAGAGACTTTTAAGTAGTCTCTGCATTGAATAATAATTTCGGTTGCTCCGGTTGTTCCGGTAATTATTCTGGTGGATTCTGTGAGCATCTGCTCATCATATGCGCATCTTTCTGAATGCAATTCAAATCATTAAACAAAATTCAAAGTGCGATCGCTAAAGTTGTTCATTATGGGATACTTTTAGCATCATCGACGATCGTTAAAATTTCATCAGATGAACAAGAAATGCGTAAAAATTTCTGTAACCCTTGACTTTATCTCACTTCACCATTTATATTTGTCCTTCTACCAAGTTTTCTAACAAATCTAAACTTTCTTCATATATGAATTTTGGAATATTTGCATAGAATATGCGCTTATAAACTTTTTTTTACTTCAAAGTTAAATTTTAATAAATTTATTATGTTGTCAAATAATTAATATTTCAGTATGCTATTAAAACTAAAATGAAAAGTACCTCGCTATTATTATTTCAAATTCTATTTTCACATATTTTACTCTTCTTTGGATATCCATCTAAAATACCAGTTAGTAAGTTTTTTTTTTTTTCAGACCAATCACAAAATTAAAAGTTTCTGAAAATTCCGGAAAAGAAACACCTTCAATAATTGCTAATAAATGCTTTTTATTGAGGTAGGATTTATTGAAAAGTTCAAAATAGACCTTAATTGGTACAATTTTTGATAGCAATTAAGTTAGGGTCATGTATAGACGAAGAAGTTATGATAACGCTTTGTAAGGATTCTAATTAATAAAGAGCAGATCAGATCAGCTGTTGAACTAAGCAAATATCGAATTTCTTTCCAGAAACTTACATTCAACCGGATGAAGAAGATAAAGGTATTATGCAAACAATAAAAGAGGGCGAAATGATACATAATAATAACGAAAATAATCCATTCAAAATTTCATTTTCCAATCATGAATTACATCCCGAGGAAATCGATACATGGAATTTAATGAATATCGGTAATTATTTGCATTAAAATTGTACAAATTAAAATTAAAACCTACAAGGATTCGATAGTTTTTTTTTTCTTGAAATTAAAAATTGAAATTGCACCAAGTGTGTAACGGCTAAAAATTTTGCGATTTGCAACTATAATTTTGCATATTTTTTGATAAGTTAAAATTCTAAAAGATAATTTTATTTAATTTATGCAATTGTCAAATATTATCTTTGCAGTATGCAATGATTTAAAAATTGGTGCAATGGCAATAATGTGTGGTAATATGGGTAAACCATATGAAGCATTTTTGGCAATGACTGAGAATATGGAAGTACCATTGATCAATTGGGATCTATCACCGATACTTCCAGCTGAGGAAACTCGAAATTTGTTAGTTGTCATTCTTTTGATGATTTAATTTAATCAACAATATTTTTAATAATTTATAATTATTTTCATAATCGATGTCATTTATGTTATAAAATTTTACTCACATATGATTCAAAATATTAAAATAAATTTAATAAAGTGAATTAATTTGTTGAAATATATAAAGAATTCTTTCTTTTTTTTTTCAAAAAATTTCTTAACCAAATAATAATATTTCGTGTAATTTTGATTTCTGAACAATGGAAATATCAATAATTAATGATGAGAAAAATGAAACTTTTTGAAAACTTTCTTTCACTTTACAGTAATTTAGTAAAGGTGATGATAGAAATTAAAATGTTAAAATGAATTTAAATTTTCAGCTTTCAAGTGAGTATTCGTCCACCAACAGCAGAATTAATAGCTGATCTGATATTATACAAGCAATGGCCAGCATTTGTGTTTCTTCATGATGGCAAACATTGTATTCTTTTATTTTCATAAAAAAGATTTAAAAGATTTACTGATACTGTAAAAGATTTACTTTTTAAACTAAAAATAACTTAGTCTTATTTTAATTTTTAAATTTAAAAAATTAAAAAAAAAAAGGATGAAGAAGCAATTATAATTGAATTAATCATTTAGACTTTAGCATATTTCTTAAAAGATCAAAATTAAATATCATTTCCATATCATCTTTTTCCTTAATTAACATAATGTATTAATTTCATTTTGCATAAATATTTTTAAATAAGTTTGTTTTATTCAAAATTAATTAAAGATTTAATGTATATCATTTTTTTAGCAATAATTAATTTCCAATGGATTTACTATTATTTACATCGTAAAAGTAACGCTTCAATATCAGCAGAAATGATTCGTATGCCACAAAATGAAGATGATTTTCCGTTATTTTTCCGGAAATTAAATACGAATCGTTTGATAAACAATTCAACTAAGTAACAATTTGTTATTAAATATACAACCTTTTGCACATAAAATATATAAGTTTGAAATTTCATAAATTGAAATAAATTGCAATTTCTTGTATTGTTTTATGTTTAAATTAATTATATTTTTCACAATTAAAAATGCAATAAATTTCAAGTATGAATTTTCAATAATTAATTTAGATAAATTTTTTCCTTCTTTATTTTACTCTTCAAACCAACTTTTTTTTTTACACTTTTAAAAATTAAAAGAATAATTTGCTAAATAATTTGTTCAGCTATCATTTTACACTACAATAAACAATAGCTTCTTCAGTTTGCTTAGCAAACTAACATTTTCACATCTTATTTACTGCACAAATTTATCATTTAATACAAGAACTATTACCATCAACTACAATGATACTGTTATACTAATACATTAATTTTATTTAGATATATAGTAATTGATGCTGATTCCTCATATCGGCAGAGGAAATTTTTGGCTGCTATACGATCCACTCAATTTAGTCAATTGGATTATCACTATATTGTTGGAAATTATGTATGCATTCATTTACTATATGCATTATGTAGAAATCGAAACAAAAATAAATATTTGAATAAGAAAAATTTACCATTAAATTTATTGCAGGATTTTTCAAATTATGATGTGGAAATGTTTCAAAATGGTAATATCAATATTTCCGGTTTTCGAATAATAAATCGAGAAGCAAAAGAGTATAGCAATTTGAAAAATGCTATATTTAAGATGGAAAAAATTAACATAGACAATGAGGTAATTTAAAAAATTAACATAGATATTGAAGAGGAAATAAATTATTACCTATCAAAGAGTACTTTTATTACTTTTTTTTTTTTTTTTTTGTAGCTAAATGATAAGAGTATTATTTAAGGTAAAACCTGTCTTTGTACATGATGCAATACTTGTCCTACGAGCTCTTTTTGCAACAGTTTTACGACGTAACGAGTCGTTGTTCCGACAGAATTTTCGGCATGGTCAATTGTACAATCGTGGTTATCCTGGGATATACTGTTATCCAAGTATGGATGCGGATAATCCACATCGTCCATTTACAACATTTGAACATGGACAAATATTGGCAAGAGCTTTACGTGGAGTAAGTATATCATTCAATACTTTAATCAATGATAACATGATAATTTTTGATAAATGTTAGACAGTTTTTAATAAGCTAAAAATTACCAAAGAATTTTAATATTCTGTTAAAAAAAAAAAAAAAAGTTAAATATTGCAGCTAAAATTAGACTCAAATGATGATACCTTATCTGGACGAATCGAATTTGATCGTTTTGGAATGCGTAAAAATTATGATGTTACCGTAATTGATTTAGTATCAAGTACTAAATCTGCTTTTAACCGAAAAGAGGTAAATTATTGTTTAAGACAAAATTCGCTATTTTATTGTTATATTTATATTGTTTTTGTGATTAGAATTTATACTTACAACTATTCAAGTTTGGTTTTTTTTTTTTTTTCTCCAAAATTTATCACTGGTATTAATTTCAATGAAATTTCCTTGTTGATTTTATTAAGATGATGATTTGGAAACAAGGCCTTGGATTTTTTGCAAATCAAACAATTGCTGAACATACTCGAAAAAATTTAGATACATCAGGACAGAAGAAAGTTCTCAAAGTGGTCACAATTGTGGTCAGTATTGTTTATGCTAATAATTAATTCTTGAATTATTCCTTCATATTTAAATTTTTTTCCTTTTTTCTCTTTTTTTTTTTTGCATATTTGCATATTTGCTTTAGGTGTTTGATATTTGCATGATTATTTAGGCCTATTTTTACATTATTTATTTTATAATTTGTTTCAACAATCCTATTTACTAAACTATAAAATCGATAAAAATTCAATTTCAGACAGCACCTTTTGTAATGATAAAACGAGGCTGTGAAGGAAATACAACCAAAAGTAATTGTGATGGAAATAATCGTTACGAAGGCTTTTGCATCGATTTACTCAAACTTCTTAGTGACAAGTTCTTTTTTTTTTATTTTATAGTATAGTTCATTGAAATCTTAGCATATAATTATAGGTAATAATTGAGGGACAATTTTATAATTGTTTATTTTATATTTAAATTATACAAATTTTTCTTTAGAATCGAAGATTTTAAAAAGTATGAAATAATCTTGGCCAAAGGTAATAAATATGGTATTAAACAACCTGATGGTTCTTGGGATGGTTTAATTGGCTCATTACTCAGTGGTGAAGCAGATGTTTGCGTAGCATCACTTACTATAAATCAGGTACAAAAGTAACTTTATTACTATTAATTGGAATTTTTAAATTTATTTTTAAATTTCATAAATTTACAGCTGTTAGAGAAAAATTTGTAAAAATTTCATTATTACTTGTAAACTATGTTGTCGGTAATAGTTTTAATGATTGTAGAGTAAGGCAATAGATTTTAATACCAAAACACTTTCTCTTGTTATTTTTCAGGATCGTGAACGGGTTGTTGATTTTTCGAAACCTTTCATGACAACAGGAATCAGTATAATGATTAAAAAACCGGACAAACAGGAATTTTCCGTTTTCTCATTTATGCAACCATTAAGTACCGAAATTTGGATGTATATTATTTTTGCTTATGTTGGGGTTTGTTTATCATTTTGAAATTTTCCATCAAGTTGAAATAATTCTTCTAATTACCATCTGTTTTACCATTCATAAAATTAGTAATAATATGCATGAAATCTATTTTAGGTTTCTGTTGTGATATTTTTGGTTTCACGATTTTCACCGTATGAATGGCGTATCGAAGAGATGTCCGGTGGTGGTGGTTTTACAATTTCAAATGATTTTTCAGTTTACAATTGCTTATGGTATACACTTGCTGCATTTATGCAGCAAGGTACCGATATTGTACCTAGGTTAAATATTACAATCAATTTTAACAAATATTAAACAAGCTAATATTTACATCTGCATCAAGTTAATTCATAACTGTTATCTAGATAAGTATAAATATACAGTGATATTTATGTTGTTTACGTAAAACGTACGTTTAAATCAGATCAATAAGTGGTCGTCTTGCAAGCAGTGTTTGGTGGTTTTTTACGATGATTATCGTTTCATCCTATACCGCCAATTTAGCAGCATTTTTAACATTGGAAAAAATGCAAGCACCAATCGAATCAGTGGAAGATTTGGCAAAACAAACTAAAATTAAATATGGTATACAGCAAGGTGGTTCAACAGCGCAATTTTTCAAAGTAATTTTATTAAATCTAAATAATATGAAAATATTGGAAAAATTATAATTTAATTTTAATTTTCCATTTTAGTACAGCTCAGTGCAAATTTATCAACGAATGTGGCGCTATATGGAATCACAGGTAACCAAACCAAAACTGAAATAATCTTATAAATTTGAAAGTTGTTTACAGCAAAAATTCAAACTATTTAATTATTTCTAATAGATCAAACAGAAAAAAAAAAAAACGCTTTTGTGGATCGAAATTAGAACATTTATTATTTAAGTTTCATCTCTTCATGTATGTTTAAGGTTTTGGAATAAATTTTTTTTTTCTTTTTTGTTTTTTCTTTTCATCATTTTATATTAACAAATATTTTGAACAAAAAAATTTTCATAGGTACCAGCAGTATTTACATCAACTTATGCAGAAGGTATCGAAAAAGTACGAAGTCATAAAGGACGATATGCTTTTTTATTGGAAGCTACTGCAAATGAATATGCAAATACGAGGAAACCTTGTGATACGATGAAAGTTGGTAAGTTAATTCGTACTTTCATCTTCACTCTTAAATTATCACCAAAAAAATGAAATTGTAAAACCATTTTCTTGTACAATTTGGTTTGTTACTAATTCATTTTTGATGTCATTTAATTTTTTTATCTTTTTTTTTTCAAATTTTATGAATTTTTTAGGATCAAATTTGAATTCAGTTGGTTACGGAGTTGCAACACCATTTGGTTCTCCATACAAGTATGTTTGTTATTAAATCATAAAGAAATGTTTCTATATCGAAATATATTACCTTTGTACTATTACCGCCATTCATATTAATCATTTAAATTTAAGCTAATGATTATTGATATAACCTATTAAATATTTTTCCTTATCTTCTCTAAGCCGATTTGTTAATTAGCAATCTATTGATTTTGCTTGATCTCTCTCATTATCCCACTTTATTATATTGTCACAACTTCTTATCTTACTATACTATTTTAAATTATAAATTGAAATCTCTAAGCAATTATAAATTATTATTTGCAAGAAAAGAGAACAAAAAAAAAAAAAACTCTCCAAGAATTTTTTTTGATCTTTTTAAGAAAAATTTTAGGGATCATATCAATTTGGCAATTCTTGCATTACAAGAACGTGGTGAATTGAAAAAGCTAGAAAACAAATGGTGGTATGATCGGGGTGAATGTGATCAAGGCATAACGGTCATATTACTTTTATTGATTGATCTATTTTCATTAATTTAATAGGAATACATGAAGTGTTAGTTGATTTGATTGAAATATCTTCAAATTAAATAATTTTTTTATCATATTCAAAAGAGAAAAAAAAAAAAGAACAAACAAACGTTTATTTTAACAATTTTTAGGATGGTCATAATGCAAGTTTAAATTTGAGTAAAGTAGCGGGAATATTTTACATTTTAATGGGTGGTATGATTGCATCAATGTTAGCAGCACTTGGTGAATTTCTCTATCGATCACGTATTGAAGCTCGTAAAGGCAATGTTACTTCATTATTGGGAAGTTTAGCGGTAATATTTTCTTATGAGAAAAAAAAAAGAGAGTATTTTTCATTAATTAAATGTTTAATTTTATTTAATTAATACTTTTATTATTGATTAAGAAAAATGTTCTTTACCACATTTTATCGAATACTTCTTTTTCAGGAAAATCTTCGTGGTGCTTTTTTAGCAGAACCAAAAAAAATTCTTCAAAATGAAGAAATATTTCAAAAAGGAACACCAGTATTTGAAGTTTTTAAAAAGCAAGATGTTAGTTATTTTGTTTCAAATTTTTTTTCCCACAAAATTGTTATAATAATTATAAGTGTTCATATCGGGGGTGATTAAATGATAAATGTATTCGTTCAAAATCAATTTCATACAAAATTAATGATGGTAATTTTTCATTGCTGTATGCTTAGATAAAAATTAATGATTTTTGCTAAAAGATCAAGAATTAAATTAACAACCATTTATATCTATCATGTATATTCCAGTGTAAATTCTTAATGAAATTCTTTATAATCATTACACATTCAAGAAGTTTATTTAAATCAATTTTTTTTTTTTTTTTTTTTTTTTTAAACATTACAACTATTGTAGGAAACAACAAAATCAACTGATTCAAAATCGAGTAAAACAACGGATGAATTAATTGCTGCTCAACCATTTATTCGACATTACAATACTGCCGTTTGATAATAATTCGCTAAAATTTTAATTTGTTGTACATAATATAATTTATAATAAACATGATTAAATGATAACTATCATTTGGCTAATTTAACAACTTTAATAAATTTCAAAATTATTTTAATACCATTATAGTGCATCACTGAAAGAAAAAAAAAAAAAAAAAAGAAAACTATTCAATTATTCTTCTTCGCAACTTGTTGAATTCAACCAACTATGCAAATTCAAAACTTTGAATTAAATTTATTTGTGTGAAAAATTTGAAAATTTTTTGCACAAACTATCCAAAGTAATTATTTCGAATTATTTGTTGTTGGAGCAAAAAAAAAAAACTTCATTTCTATCGTATTTTTTTTTTTTTTTTTGCAGCCAAATAAATGTTTTGAAATGGGAAACGTTTGCCGTTCCACTTGCCGATACTTTTCCATTTGGCGACATTTTCTAATTCTTCAATCTTTCCAACTTTCATTGTACAATAACAAAAATTGTTTCTTCCATTTACGCTTTTCTTGCCATCATCATTGATGATTATAAAATAAATTCCAACAAGTTGAACTTTTCGAAATTACAATAAATTCTAATGAAACTTAATCAGTTCATAAATGGGATTAAATAATTTTAAAGATTATAAATGATATTTTCTTGTACAACTATCAAAAGAGAAGATGTAAAAATATCAATTTCTGTTGCAAGAAAAAAAAAAAAAGAAAAAAATTGTGGACATTTTTGATAAATGAAATGAAAAAAAAAAAAAAAAAACAGCTAAATATTTTAAAATTGTTAAATTTGCATAAATTGTAGAAAAAAAAAAAATTGCCATTATGTAAATCGATCAAAATGCATTTTTCACGAAATATACGATAGGATTTCATACTAATTGATATGAAAATCATTCATACTTTCAATCGATCATTCAAATATTGATCGAATAAAATGTCTCATCAGAAATAGAATCATTTGATATCTTTCGTTAGACACTTAACTAAATTCCCAATCTTTTCGTAGGATAGTTTTCATTTTTTTTTCCTCTTTTTTTTTTTTTTTGTAAAAATTATCAAGCTTATTGTTGATATAGTAAAATGTTTATCACAAAAATGAATGAATTTCGTTTATTTAATAATGAACACATTTGATGAGATCTTCGATATGCTAATTTTTTTATCATAATTGAATTGAATATTATCGTTGTTTAATTTTAACAATTAATATCAATTTGTTCCTAATAATGCTTCTTCTCTTCATGATACTGTAAATTCTTTCAATTCACTTTCTTTTGCATCATTTTTTTTTTTTTTTTTTTCTTCTCCAATAAGTTTGCTGAAAAGAAAAAGATTTGTCCTATTAGTAGGAAAAATTCATAGCCAAAAACAAATGATAGTATGAACTTTACACTCCCTGGAAAATGTCTCAGTTATTCGTTCACAATTCTTTCTTCTTTTTTTTTTTTTTTTTTTTTTTTTTTTGTAATTTTAAAGTAGAAAAAAAAAAAACGAACGAACGAAAAATAGCAAAAATAATTGGTTGAGAGAAAGAAAGATGAAAAGATTGAAAAAAAATACAAGCAAAAATGTTATTATTTCAAACATGTAATAAACATTTCTCTCTCTCTCTCTCTCTCTCTCTCCTAATTCAAATAACATTAATTGTTTCTTCTATCTAAAAAAAAAAAAAAACAGGTAATTTTACCTAACATTATTTATCGTTGTATTGCAAGCTATCCTCAATATTTTCAAAAGTATGTAAAAATGAAGAAAAATTTAGATGATAGAATGGTATCGTATCATCGCCGTTATATCTTTAGAGAAATCGCTATCGTATCACAATCATCATATTATTAGAGAAAAAGAAAAAAAAAAAAAATAGAATAGAGGAAAAACTTTTTTTTTTTTTTTTTCGACAAGAATTAATAAATTATTGTTAGCGCAAAAAACTACTTCACCCATTAATTCCAGTAAAACTTGCTTTTAAATTTGTAGTACCGTTTGGTGATTGGACTGCTTGCGAAAAAATGATTGAAAAATGGGAAGAATTAAAGATTGGTATTGATATTACAGGAGGGCGGTCATGAAAACGATGTTATACCCGAAAATATAAGCGTTTCATTTTCCTTCTTAAGTAATATCATAAATGATCGTCAGTTGGATGATAACTACTATCATCAGAAATTTCTCATTACTTATTGTATATTTATTTTGTGTGGCAATAATTTCATTCGTTCATATAATCAGAAATATTTTTGTATCAGTTATAAAATTTAACGAATTATTAACAATAATAAATACATCTCATAAAATATCGTATTAAAAGATGGATGAAAAAATTTATCCTTAATTTAAAGATAATCAAAAATTTGATCAATATATTATCATTATTACGGGGAAATTTAATATTAATTAAAAATGGAAAAAATTCGAAAGTAAAAAAAAAAAAAAAACAAAAAGAAAATTTAAAAAATAATTCTGTTGATAAGATAATTTTTATAGTTAATTGTTTTTGAAAAAATTATTAGAAATTAATAAAAAATTTTAATTATTGATAAAAAATTATTCTTTATGAAATTTCAAACGAATCAATTTATAGTTATTCAAAATTTATCATTTAATTTTAATATAAAATATGTGAGAAATTTTTTTTTTTTTTTTTTTTTTTTTTATCGATAAATATATATAATTTGAAAATTTTTAGGTAGCAAGATGAGCGTGAAGGTATTCGTGGGACTTGCTACAGCATGCAGCGTCTTTGTGATAATTATGTCTCTGGTTGCTGTTTGCATTATTTACAACGACATTAATACCTTATATGATGATGTTATGGATGAAATGGGAGAGTTTAAGGTTAGTATGATCAGATTAAATGAAAATTAATTAATAATTAAAATAATTGATCAATTTTTTTTCCATTCATCAAATTATAATCGTATAGATCTTCAAATATTCATTCATTCATTCATAATTATTATCATACAGCTAAAACACTGAATGAAAAATCTTTATCAAAAGAGATTAGTGATAATTAAAATTAAAAAAAAAAAATTATCAAAAATTACTCAAGTAACAATATTTTTTTTCCAAAAAAAAAAAAAAAAAAGGAGATGGAATGTCAAATTTATTTAATCAATTAACCAATTTAATTAAAAAGTACTCTGTAAAGTAATACTTTGTATATTTCGAATAAAATTTTTGCTTAATTTTTAAATTTTTAAAATAGCATAGTTTCCAAAATTAAAAATTTTCAAAAGATAGTCGATTTTAAAACAAAATACCAACTATCATTCTTCTATTTCACTTTTCCTCGTTGCAATTAATGAACTATTAAGAAATTCTAAGTGAGGAAGAAATTCATAAATTTAGAAATCAATATCTTGTCAGGATGAAGGTGGCATTAATTTAATTGAATTTTAATTTGAAATGAATTGATGAAAATAGGTCTACACTATTACGTGTTCGTTTCCTTTCCTGTTTTCTTTCCTCTACTGATGTAATCCTCTTCCATTCATTCATATCTTTACAATCAATTCAATTCCGGTTATCATGATTTCCTTTTTTTAGACTGTAGCAGATGATACATGGCAAAGGATATTGTTGTTGCACATGCATCCGTCCGGTAACACTGATGCAACCCCAACCTTTTCTAGTCTCTTTGCAAGGTTTAAACGACAATTTCAATTTCCTGAACGATGTAGTAAGTTCCGATATGGTTTTTTCATGTAACAATTTTGTTTTTTTTGTGGCTTTTCAAAAGGAAGAAATCAATTTCGAAGATGATTCGAATTAAATTAAAAATATGCATATTGCAGATTGTGGACCTTCTGCAGAAGGATGTCCAATGGGCCCACCAGGCCCACGTGGAGAAATAGGTGAAAAAGGAATGGATGGTTATCCAGGTGGAGATGGACCACCAGGTCCACCGGCTATTGTACCGATAACAACACCTGCACCACGTGAATGCATCGATTGCCCGCCGGGACCAATGGGACAAGAAGGACCACAAGGAGAAATGGGAGAAGCTGGACCACCTGGAAAAGCGGGTATGGACGGAAGACCAGGAGCACGAGGTAGACCAGGAGAGCAAGGATCACAAGGTGAACCTGGTGAACCAGGACTTGACGGAACACCAGGACGACCAGGACCACCAGGTAGAGATGGCAAGCGTGGAATTGGTCCACAAGGACCAAAAGGACCAACTGGATCTCGGGGACCACCAGGACCTCCAGGTGATAATGGACAAAGAGGTGCTGATGGAGAACCAGGTGAACAAGGACCAGCCGGAAGGGATGGTAATGATGGTAGACGTGGTGCAGATGGTAGACCAGGACCGGTAAATTGCTACTTATTATCAAATTAGAAAGGAACTTTTCGAAACTAATACATTCTTCTCTCATTTTTTCCATTTTTTTTTTTTAGAAATAATTAGTAAAATCAAAATTTCACGAAAAAAAAAAATTATGGCTAATTTGATTTAAATAATTTGCTATATTTTCTCATAAAAAGTACAAATTTGATTTCTTCTTTAAAATTTTTAAAGCAAAGAAAAAAATTATATATCAACATTTCAGCCTGGAACTCCGGGTCTACCAGGTCCAGATGCTCATTATTGCCCATGTCCACCACGAAGTTCCGTATTTTTGGCAGTAGCCAAGAAAGCAAAGCATAAATCAGCTTAATTCATCCTTATCATCATCATGAGCTCATCATCATCATCATCATCATCATCATCATCATTCATCACCATCTATTAGCACCATCATCATCAAATAATTCCACATCACGCTCAATGTATCATAACGCACTACTGGGTATTTAACCCTTCTTTTTTTTCTTTCTCTTTCTCTTCTTTTCTTGTTTGTTTGTATGTAAACATCCACGTCACCGTCACTGAATGACAGCATCAAATCATTTACGTGAAGATAAAAAAAAAAAAAATTTAGCGCGAACGTCAAGAATAAACGGTTTACCGCTTAATGAATTCATCTGTTACACTTTAATTGAATGCTTTTAACAAAAATGATTGAGATAATCGATATTTTAAATTTGATTTTATCCGGAAAAAAAAAAAATTATATTACTACTCGATATACAATTATATTAAATATCATAAAGGTAAAGGTGTACTATATTTAAATGACCATTTGTCCTCATAATAATGATCAAAATTTATTTTTGTTTAATATCATTTTCGTATACAATTGATCATTATGCTAATTTTAATTTCGATTCAAAGAGTAGCTCAAAAGAGATTCTAAAAGATAGGAGAGAATTTGAGAAGATTTTCCTTCTCAAATTTCTCTTTAGGAGTAAACTTATCAGATAATTGAAAATACTTATTGGTACTGAAAATTTGTCACCTAAAAATACCACTTAAAAAAAAAAAAATCAATACAAATCACATAAAACAGATATAACTGATTGATAAATTAATAAAAACTACAAATTCAAAAAAAAAAAAAAAAAAACTCCTGCTAAAATTAAATTTCTTTCTGCAATGGAGATCCGGAAATGAAATCCGGTACTGAAATTTGTCGTATATTATTGCTATTTAAAAACTCTTTTTTCACTCCTAACTTTATGAGTAATGCATGTAGGAAAGGTAAACTTGAGAAAGTGATGATAATTTTAGATTTAAGTACAGGTTGTTAGATAATAATTGATAGCATTTCGATAACAGTGATCTCAATCAATATTATAGTAATAATAATCATTTGATCATTTGGTTAGTTTAGGTATTTTGCAAAGTTTTTGAATCTCCAAAAGATTTCAAAATTCGAAATTTAATCATTTCGGCAAGTTCTACCAAATAAATATTAGACGATTTGCGCAAAATAAGACTTCTCAATAAATTCTCGCATGGATATGAAATTTTTTTTTTTTGTTAATATAAAAATAACGAAATGATAAAGGCAGAAAAATTTATAGTGTATTATTGATTGCAAGTTTAAATAAAATTGAAATGGAATCTTGGAAACAAAAAAAAAAAAAAAACTTTTCAATTAAAAATGAAAAAGTTATTAAATCAAAGTAATGGTAATTCTTCAATAAATAAAATTAAAATAAGGTAATGAATGACTGATTGTCGAAATATTTCCAACTTTAACCGCGACCGATAAGGGTTAATTAATTTAGTCGAAATCGGAAGAGTTATTTGAAGTATTATCACAAGAGCAATTGATAGCAAGAAAGTTGAATTTTCCAATGAACATAACAAAGAACTGAAGGAATTAATTCATTCTTATTGATCTCGAAAATTTTTTGATTTGTTGTTAGAATCTCAAAATTTGAACAGTTTAACAATTTTCTGCATTTCGGAAAGATTAGACGTTTGGTCGCAAAATTAGTCAGTCGTATTAACATTTTATGTTGTTTTGTTCGGTACCTAAAGATTACTTTTCAAATGAAGCTGATATGATGGGAACTAGAAATATTGCGAAAATTTTATTTCAAAAAAGTAAAAATGGTATTTTAAAAGTTAACAGATAACCATACTGCAAGAAATTATTCTGTTGAAGAATTATTTTCTGCCGGATCGTATAATGTATGTAACAATCTCTTTCATATTATTGATCCGAATTGAAACATCTACTTAAATTGCAAATATCGGAAGCTATTTTTGGCTTTATATACGATTTCTGAATGATCCGTTGTGAAAACTACATTCATTCAGGTTAAGCTAGACGGAAAACATATAAGTAAATGATGATGCAAGAACTTTTTTCAGTATTAATATATTAAATTTAGTTTATTATTTCCAAAGTAATTTTAATCGAGACAATTTATCATAAATTTAGTAAACTAATAAAATTTATGAATAGCGATCGCATAACTATCTTTTATAGGTTTGTATTTATTTTGTCCTAATGGTATTTTTTCAAGATCATAGAAATATTGAAAAATGACAAGAACCAATGATTGTAGTAAAAAATGATAAGCAAAATGATGAATTAAATTCAATATAAAAGCATTTCTTCTTTTTTTTAGTTTTGCTAAAATTCCAAATTACGATTGATTTTTCCATCATTTTATAATGGAAAAATGATTCAAGCAATTGTATGTGATTTTAGGCAATCTTAAATTACAACAATTAATGGCAGAAATTAAAATCCCTAAAATTATTATATCACAACATGAATGATGCATTGCAATAAAATAGATGACCGTTCTAGTAGTGTTAAAATTTACATGTTTAATTTAGTAAATTTTAAGTATAATTTGAAATCTACAATAGGGCATTGATGAGAATTGAATGATAAATTAGAATTAGAATTCAAAAATCAAAAATCTTCTATTCATTACTTCTGAAATGTTTTTTTTTTTTGACTTCGAAATGATTTTGATCATTTAGTAATAAGTTAAAGAGTTCAATCGTATTTTGTGAATGTTGAAAATATGGCAACAATTTCTTATTTACTCGATAAATATGATTCTGATCAACAAACTTATTCCATTTCCATGGTTAAATGAATTTAAATCAATTTTGTTTCGTTGTTGAAAATTGCTAAACGACATCAATTTTGAGCATAACAAGATCTCATGCACTGATCCACAAATTCATTCATAAAGGGACAAATAAATAAATTTGAAAAGAACAAAATGACCAGCTGTTAGACCTTTAATTACAACTCCAATAAGCATTGGAAATACGAAACTTCCACCAAAATATCCATTTGTGCACAAAACAAAAAGCAGGCACTATCTAAATTTCATTAATTATGCAAATTAAGCGTGAAGAGTGCATGATTTGTTAAATGAGTAAAGAAAATTACAATTGCTAATTGCAAAAATTAACAATTACAATTGCTACTTTTTTTTGAAAATTACAATTTTACCAAAAAATACAACGATACCATCTAATTTGACTTCTGATTTTCAATTTTAAATTTAATTATCAATAATAGTTAAGCTTCAACACTTTGGAAGCTATTGATTAGTTATAGTAGTGATAATTTGCATATAATTTGCTTTGTTCCATATCATCAAGAATGAAATTTTCAACTCATATATAAATAGCCGATTAAGAGTTCCTTTTTTTTTTTTTTTCGTAAATAAGAATGAATTTAATTCTTAGAATAGAAAAAATAATAGTTAACAGATTTGAAAATGAGTGAAAAAGTAAAAAATTCTAAGAATACGTAAATTAGATAAGTTAAAATGTTGAATGACTTTTAAAGAGTGTCTGACCAATTTGATGAAAATTGGCAATGACGAAATCAACTTATCAATAATTCAGTTACAACTTTTGCTTTTCAATAGAATGTGGAAGTTACGAGTAGACATTCATCAAGCTATTTTCCTAAAATTGTCCACTGTCAACAAAATGTCCATCTTATTGATGACCTATGGTTATGCTTTCCTTTTCCTCATCTCCAAATCATTAGCATTAGCCAATTGTCCATTAAATTGCTTATGCTTAAATGGATCCGTCGTATGCTCGTAAGTAACCATTTCCTTCTTCTTCTTCTTGAAATGAATCATGAACAAAAAGAAAAAAATTTATCATTCAGAAAATATTTTTACAGTAATTTCATTTTAATTCATTGACGATATGAAAAAGTTTTTTTTTTTTTTTTTTGGAATTTCTCATTTTAATATTAAAATTGGAGATAATCTTCACTTTAAAAATAACTTAATTGTATTGGAAAGTAAAATTTTTCGGGAAAAGAAAAAGCAAAGAGTTGAAAAAAGAACTAATTAGGAATCAATCATTTTGCTTACTGTGCATGTTATGATCAAAGTTGAAAAATTATTGCCGATACAGACAGAATTTCGAACCTTATCCAGGAAACTTGAATTATTAAAATTATACATATAATTAATTAATTTCTAATTAGTGATAGTTGAAAGGACATTACCGCTTATCAACTTCTCCATACCAATTTTTTTCTCTGCTTTTCTTCTTTTGTCATTATCAGATAATATGTTCTTATCCCTCATACAACTTTTTCCAATAACTTGAAAATCTTAAATATTATCCATAATCGATCGTATCCGGTAATATCTATAAGGTAGCCTGGGTTTCTTTAATTTTTACCGTTAGGTATGACTAGATGAAAAGATAAGTTGAAATTGTTCGGGAAAATAATTCAGTTTTGATTTGTAAACTTTCAAGAGTGAGTGATAATTCTGTTTGGTAAGAAATTCATATGCTTTTTTTCAAAACTTTTTCTTTTACGACAAAATTATTCAAGTGAATAAGTGTTAAATTTAATAAATTTTCCGAGTTAAATTTAAATTTTACTAAAAGAATTGAATTTGCTAAAATTTCTGCAAAAGGAAAAATGTTTTTTCTTTTTTGTAAAAATTACAAAAATACGATTATCACAAAAGAATGGATTGCTGGAAAAGTTTCATAAATTTCACAAAACATCCAATTTTTTTTCATTTTGCATAAACTAATTGAAATGGAAAAGCTAATTTTTTCCTCATACTACTATTATTTACATCAAGGAGAATAATAATTAAGGTGGAGGATCGGATACGATTCTGCATTTCTGCATTGTGGCAAAATTTTTGGCTTTTGGCTAACAAAGCAATGATTTTAAAAAAAAAAAAAAAAATATTTGAACAGAAAAGAAGAATTCTTCATTGAAAAATAAAATGTATATGATTAACCATAATACGATCTAAAAATTAAATATTCTCAGAAAATTTGTAATTTAATTTTGTTCAATGCAACAAATTTTATAGTTGTTGCTTTTACTTTTTATAACAGTTAACAGTGAAACAATTTTGGTTGTGTAACTGAAGGCAAAAAAAAAAAAAAAAAAAAAAAAAAAAAAAAAAAAAAAACCATTAAGAAATGAAATTGAATGTGATAAATGCCTTTTAGATTTGATTGTAAAAAATAAAAAAGAAAAAAAAAACCGAATTTTTTTCCAACTTCATTCTAATTTTGCCTATAAGATTTTTTTTTTTTTGTGAAATTTTACTCATTTAAAGAAATCATAGCTCTGCTTTTTATTTTTTTTTTTTATTCATATAACAACTGAAGTATCGAAGGAATCATAAAAAAATACCGTAATACAATTACTAGAATATTTGATTTGTTTTAAACTAGGCTAAGTTTGAATATTTCAAACATATTTTGATAGATAATTTGATATGCTTTCAAAGAAAATTAAAAAAATAAAAAGCCTAGCTTTTGTAGATTTTGTTTATGTTGATTGGAAAAGCTCGTAGTAAAACTTTGCAGATTTGTTGAATTTGCATAGAAACATATTTCACATCAAATCTTAAGCATAAATTTCAAAATTGCTAAAAAAAAAAAAAATTCTTGATGTAAAATAAATGACTTTCCAGCGTTGTTTTGCAGCTATTCAAATATTATGAATAATTAAAATTACAGATGTGAGGATACATTTGGTGGAATATCTTCCAAAGAATTTCAATTATTCCATTTCGGTGCAATACAATTTATCGATTCATTGATAATATATTCATGTGATCAAGTGATAATACCAAATGATACCTTCAATAATACAATTATTCAACATACAATTAAGGTATGGTATTTCATTTGCTACACAAATATCACAAAAATGCAAAACGAAATCTGAAAGATTCTAAGATATCAGCCAGCGTTTTATTCTTAAAGTGTTGCAGGAAGCGTTTTTGATGTGAACTGTGACCCTTTTATCATAGACGTATATTATATTGCACAAGATTAGTAAAAATAAATAAGAAAAGATTGAGATATGTAAAGAATACTTAAGTAAGGAATATTGGTGATAATGATTAGGGTAGCAGAAAATAAGTAACCTAAAAATCCTTGATTAAATATGATTAATATTAATATTTGATTATAATCATATTTCAATTTCACTAGCAGTAGTAGTTTTAACAGCCAAACAAGTAGTCTTATTTTTTGAGTAAATCTTTGAATTAACGTAGTTGTAATGCTTTTTATAGTACTTTTATAGTGATAATTCATTACCTATTCTTCATAATTGTTTATCAAAAGATAAGTTTATAATCCTTAAAAGGTTGATTTTGATAATGAATGAAGTTACTATAACATTCTTTATCTTTATTTAACCAAAATAGTTTAAATTTCGAAAATATTTTAAAGAATTTATAAATTCCTACTTGTAATTTTTATGCAAACTTTCAGATTATTAATGTAAAAAATTTGCAAATATTTCCTTGGGCTTTTCGTGGAATTCGAAAAGCACCGGAACAATTATTTGTGCAAGCAACAACTATAAAATACCTACCGCAAAATGCATTCTCAGGATTAACCCATATCAAACATATTTGGTTCCGGAATACCACCATTGAAATATTAGCTACCGAAGCTTTTGGTGATGTTACGGATGTTAATTACATATATTTTCGTGATTGTCTCATACAACATATTGAATATGGCGCTTTTGGTAAGTTAGATTGATTAGAAATGATTGTAGTAATCATTGATAACAATGATAGATGATTATCATATCATTGCTAACAGCTATTATTATCAGTTTTATTCGTACTTTCAATACTATTCTACAAAAAAAAGATTTTAAATAAATTTAAAACATTTAAATTAAAATGAAATTTTCAAACATATTGTTATGTAAAGTAAAAACAAAAAAAAATTTAGCAAATTCAAAGAAAAAAAAAAAAAAAAAAAGTGAAATAAATGTGCCAATAATACATTTATATACACAAAGCATAAAAGATTGTAATAAAATGAAAATTTTTTGCATTCTCAAGAAAAAAAAAAAAAAAAAAAATGTAAAAAAGAGACTATAAGACGACTTTAATTGTACTTTTTCGTCCTTGTCATATTTGCATGATAAAATAGTTGCAGGTTCAATGTATCGAATTCAACATTTTTTTGCGCGTGGAAATATTACCGTACAATTATCGGAAAGTGCTATATTTCAGAATTCAACAATTGATGATGTAATCTTTGAAGATGCACATTTTACTGCTCCAACTGATTGCTTTATTGGCTTAAAAGCTATAAATATTCAACTAATTAATTCTACCTGGAATTTAAATAAAAAATTCAATAAATTGAGGAATTTTCGCCAAAAAATTGATCATTTTTCAATCAATAATTCTATCATGGATTTAATAGTTATAAAAGCATTTGATAATGCGAAATTTTTGAGCATTTCAAATAGTATGATAAAAAAGATAGCTGTAATTAAATTTATGAATATAAATGGTCGAAAAGAAGGAATTGGAATAGGAAAATCTACGAAATCAAGAATACAAAAGTTGGAAATTATAGAAACAACAATCAATAGAATTACTGCTAAAGCTTTCCGAAATTTGGGAAAATTTAAAAGCTTGAAAATTTCTCGATGTCAAATAAATGTGATCGAGAAAAATGCTCTCAAAGGATTTCAATCAAATGAGATTCGTATCGATCGGACACAAATTAATAAATTATCTATGGCTTCTTTTGCTGCAGTATCAGTGAATTTATTTTTATGGCAAGGATGCAATATTAGTCTTATAGACAGTATGGTCTTTCAAGGTGCCAAAGTTCAAACGCTTTATTTTTCTCGCTGTCATATAAGAAATATTATGAAACGAAGTTTTGCCGAATTAGAAGCTAACGATTTTCTTTTAATGAAAACAAAAATCTATCGCTGTGAGGAACAATCATTTTCAGGAGCTAAGGTGAAAAATTTATTTGAATTACCATTCTTATTACCAAAAAAAAAAAAAAAAAGAAAATTAATTCATAATTCTGATGATCAAATTCGAGATTTAAATTTCAAATTCGCAAAACTCACTTAATTGGGTTAGCACAGCATACGCTCTTCGTTATTTTGCGATATTATTTGCCGAAATATTGTGTTAAATTCTTAGTTGGAAAATTGATGAATTTCTTCGTATAGATCAAGATCATTTTCATTTCTTATTAATAATTATTAATTTAGGATTTTAGTATTTGATAGTTCCGTTTTTATTTCTTTCAAATTTTATTGATTCAATTTATTTATTAGACCTTAACAGAATCTTTCAGACTTTTAGATATTGAAATGAAAAGCATTCATTGTAGGTCAAAAAGTTAGCAATTACCGGAACAGAAATAGTATCCGGTACATTCGACAATGCATTCCGAGATTTTCAACCAATCTATTTTCATGCTCGAAACAATTTATTCGACTGTAACGTAATGCAATGCGATACAAACAGTTTACTTCTTGATGGATATGTATCCTTGAACTTACCCTGGTATTTTCAAGCTAATCAATGCTCAAAACAGGAAATTTGTCATGAACCACCGGAATGGATCTCTGATGGAATTTTTTGCAAACTGTATCATTTTCTTACCAAATGTTTTTGTACAAATTCAAAATTTGCACATGTTCCGAATATTAATTCTTCCATTTTAATCATTGGTGATTGTGAAAATTTAGATATTAACTTAGCTAAAAATGACAAAATCTTTTCCCTTCATGTTTTCCGGACAGATGCTTTGAGAATTACAAAAATGCCAGCAAAATTGAAAATTTTTGAAATTTTTCATACAAAAATTGTTAGAATTGAAAGAAGAGCCTTTTCTGGACTTAAAATGGAAAAAATTGAATTAATCTCAACACAAATTAAACTGTTAGCAAGTGAAAGTTTCGCTAATTTTCAACTTTCTTCCTTTATTCTCAAATATTGCACCATTAATTACATGGAATTACACGCTTTCAGCAATAGCACAGTAAAAATGTTGCATGCCGAAAAATCTAATTTTCTTCATGTATTTGATCTTTGGAAACATTTGAATGATACGATACTTGTGGAGGTATTTGTAAATTTACCGCAATATCTTCTTGAAGGTGCACAAAATTTATGCCTAAAAAAAGTTATCGTTGGTTGTGAATGCCTAACAGAACAATTAGGTAATCAAAATAATTGTGGTAAAATAGCGCCTATTTGTATTTCAACAAAATATGCAATAAATTGCTCAATGAAGAAAAAAATTACTAATAGAGCAATTTTAAAACATCCAGGAATATTATTAATAATTTCACTTTATTTGTTAAATTTATAGTTTTCATTAATTTTATATTGAATATAAAAGTAGAAATTTGTGATAATGTAATAAAATACATCTAAATCTGTTAAATTAATTTGCTAAATATCATATATCAAATGAATCACTAATTACAAGAAATAATTTATTTCTGCAAAATATAAGAATAAGAATTCAGTTAGAAAGTATAACAATTTAATTTCTTGCAATCTTTGCACTTATTTATTTACTGGTAAAATAACTTTCTAATTTTACACATAAATTTTTACCCTTTGCTTATTCATTCTAATCATGAATTACACAATTTTTTTAACCATGACATTTACTACTGACAAGTATTACAGTTATGGAAAATACATTTGAAAAAAAATGTTGAAAATACAACAAATGAATCTCATCATCATATTGTGAATGATAGTGAGCTGTGACATCTATTAACATATTTTTTGGGTGGAGAAAAAGAGAAAAAAAAAAAAAAAAAAAACAGGAATTCTAGTATAGGGAAAAAATCAGTCAGGAATAACCTTTTATGCTTTCGAATAAAAATTTTTTTTTTTTTTTTTTTTTTTTTTTTTCAAATGTAAAAACAACAGAACCTGTTAATCGAAAATGAAAAAATTTTTCCTTTTAAGGGACGTTTTTTTTTTTTCTTCAGTTAATTAGATGAATTTATAGCACAACGTTTGCTGTTATAATTTCTGCATATTCTTGTTGTATCATTTAATGATCTGTTTTTGTATTTACTGCAACAAAATAACACGATCCGAAATGTTTCGTTATGTATCACAGTATGCTAAAAGGAATACATTCATAACATAAAACTTCTCATAATTATTTCCTTTGAATTTCACCTATCTTCCGGATACACTTTCTCCTGTATTTTGTTCAATTAATTTTCCGTTTATTATTTTACGTAATCCTAACGGATACGCTGATAGCATTTTTTTTCCCATTTAATTAATACTATAAAATATCATATTCATATTAAAACAAGCAAATTTGTTAAACAAATTTTTGCAAATTTCTTTTTAAATTATTTAACAAAAAATATGAAACGAAAAAAAAAAAAAAAAATCATTTTTTTTTTCTTTTTCTATATTTTTTATTTTTTTTTTTTTTTTTTTTTCTTTCGCTTCTTATGTAAACTAACAATAATGGAAAAATTAAAA